>CM055118.1:494048546-494089143 GCA_029206835.1 Rana muscosa
GAGGATCCATTGGAGGGCAAGTCTGGTGCCAGAAGCCGCGGCAATTCTGATAGGACATGTTGTGTGGTGGAAAGCTCCTGCAGTGAACCAGCACTTGTTCGGAGAGGGGAAGCGATGGCTTCCGCAAGCCCAGGCCCAGGCCATGTGCTTCGGCCTGGGTCCCAGCGAAACATGCCAGAGGTTGGGAGTCTCTCCTTGGAGGATAGGCTCTTCCTGGGAACCCAAGTGATCCTGATGGATTGGACCGGGCGTCAGCCTGGAGAGAGTGACCCGAGGATGGAACATAGAAAGAAAAGAGTAAAGGATACGGTGAAGATAGCTGTATCTATCTTTGAGGAAATAATGCAGGTCCTTACCGGGCTAAGGAATGGACGTGATCGCATGAGTAGCCATAAGAGGGCCGCAAGCAATACCAGATTTGAGGCCCTGAAGAACCAGAGCCGGGACTTGAAAGACACCGTGGTCAAGTTGAGCGCCCAAGCTCCAAGCGAAGCCGGGTTTTTTCAGCCCCTTTTGGAAAGAATCCGTGTAGCCCAAATTGAGGGCAGCCAGGCAGAAAGGCGCAGGGGTGCATCGCGCTCTCCCTCCCTTCCCCCTTCCCGATCCTCATCCCAGCCACCATTGTCCCGACCCCTTTCCCAACCATCATCGCCCCAACCCCCTTCCCAGTCATCCCTCCAACAGCCGGACCTACCTATGGAAGTTTCCCCAAGCCTACCCCCAGAGGAGACGGAGCCCCGCAGTGCCGCTGTGGGAGAGGAAACCTTGGTGTCCAGGGCAGGTGCCGGGCCTGTGAGTCAGGCCGGAGCGGCTGCGGAGGGCCTAGGTGGAAACCCCAGTTCAGCTGGTAGCGGGGGGCGTCCCAAAATGGCGGTGTGGCGTGTGAGGCCAGGATCCCGGTCGTCCTGGTCACCCGGATCAACATTGACAAGGCAACATGTCTCCAGACGGATGGATCCAGTGTTGGCTACGTGGTACCCCAAGCAAGCAAAGTCGAGGTGGAGGAGGGTTCACAAGTCCAGCAAGAAGGGTCTCCCCTTGTCCAGCAGGCCCCAAACGCCGCTGCTGGCCTCATGGACAAGATGGCGGTCAGTGGGTCTGTGTTGGATGGAGTGATGGAGGCCGGACTATGTTCTTCAGTGACGGTGGCGGGGGGGGAGGTCTGAGGGTGGAGGGAACACCCACAGATGCTCTAGTGTCCAATCAGGCTCCTGCGCCTGTGGTGGAGGAGGAGGTGGGGGGCGGGGCAGCCCTGGCTGGGGAGGAGAGTGTTCCTTCCGGCGCTGAGTCGGCTGTCGTTCCGGAGGTGACGCCAACAACAGCCACTTCCGGGACCCCCGCTGACTCAATCCAGCCCAGCGAAGGTGGACCGGAAGTACCGGAGAACACAAGTGGGGAAACCCAAACCGATAGTGGACTCCCCGCAGCACAGGAGACCATCTGGGGTGAGTGCCCAATGGGGGAATTAAAGGATGGTTGCCCTGCTATGGACTATATTAGACAAATGGAGGAACCAGAGTGTAATAATGAAGCCGGGGAAGCCGGTGAGGCCCTGGTGGACTCCTGTGGGGCACACCTCACGGTGGTCACCTCGGTGGAACCGGGGGGTGTTGGCCCGGGTCCCCCAGGGGTGCCTGCGGGACCCTCCGAGGAAGGGGTCTTTACGGGTGTCCCTAGCGTCCCTGTAGTTCCCGTGGCTTCTGTGGAGACTCGGGAGGGACAGGGTGGCATGAATAGGCAGGTTGAACAAGAAGGAAATAATAATACCAGTAATGCTGAAATTGGGGCAGGTTCAGGGGGTGAGGCGCCCCCGCCTCCCCAGAGGGCTCTCAGTGAGGCCGAGGAGGCTGTTCTCCTGGCTGCCCTAAGGAGTGGCAGGTCTTTTGCGGAAGTGGCCGGCAAGAGGGTACCCCTGGACCATCTCTATAATAAATTTGGGGCCCAGAGCTTCAGGGGTCCTCCGGGGGACCAGGCTCAGGGTGGGCCTTCCGGTCCTTCCTGGTCTAGGGGCACTGGGGGTCCTGAGAGACGCCGCCGGAATGTGGTGCAGCTTAAGTACCGGGGTACAGGGGAGTGTCCTGGCCGGGGGGTGGTGGTGGATTTGGTGTTGTCTATGGGGTTCCGGGTATCGGACCTCTTCGCTATAATCCACCCCCACAACTCGACAGAATACGACATCAGTTTCATGTCCACCCAGGGAATGGAACTGTTCCTCACTAATTATGAGATCCTGGGCAGGCTCAGTCCTTGGAAGGATTTTAGGGTGGTGGCCCTCTCTAGGCAGGAGGACCTAAAAACAGTAAACATCATGGTCCGGAACGAGTCCATTCCTCCAGAGGACATCGGGACCTGGCTGTCCAGGTATGGCCAGCTCCAGTGCCCCCTTCGGAAGAATTTGGATGAAAGGGGCATATGGACGGGTACATGGGTGGCTAAAATAAAACTTAAGCGAGACGGCAATAGTGTGGCCCATATCCCGGCCAGTGCCTTCATTGGCCGTGACAGGATAGTGGCGTTCTATCAGGGCCAGCCAAGGCGCTGTTTCAAATGCGGTTGCCCCACGCACCTTAGTGCCACCTGCACGGTGCAGCGTTGCATCCGCTGCAACGAGCTCGGCCATTCGGCCGAGTCGTGCAGCAAGATCTGCTGCAATTTGTGCGGGGTAATGGGGCACCCATTTAGTCGAAGCCCCAAGGCATACAGGGGGCCTCCTGCTGGGGAGGGGGGTGGTGTCCCCAGACAGCCGGGGGCAGGCCCGTCAGGCGGCAGTGCTGCTCCTGTGCCTCCTGGGAGAGGTCCTTCAGCCGGACCCAAAGAAACCGGACAGGATCCCAAGCCCCAGAGGGAACCTGGCAGGAGGAGGCAGAGTAGAGGGGAGCAGGGTAATTTAGGTCAGTCAGAGCCAGGTCCATCTGGCGTAAGTCCAAAGGCTCCCCCAGTCCCAGCCCCCAGGAGGTCTAGGGCTGGTGCGGGGGCTGTGGCGCCTGGAGGGTCATCGGTGGATGAGGCCCTCTTGATGCCCCCTCCCCGTGCCCCTTCCCGCGTATCCCCTCGTACCACCCCTGGTGTCGCAGAGCCATCGGTTGGCGGGGCCCCTTCCCGGGTACACCCTGCATCGGCTGCCACCAATGGTGAGGTGACCAGGCCTCCGGATGTGGAGGGTGCCATGGAGATGGAGACCCCTGGGGACCCCAACAAGGGTTCTCAGAAGAGGCCCGTGTCGGGAAGTGGTTCGGATGGGGGAGATGAGGGTCCAGCAGTGCAACCCGAGTGGGAGACCATCCTTAAAAAAAGGAAACGTAGGGGCAAAAATAAGGCCCCTCGTCGTGAGGCAGATCAGGGTAAGCCTGTGTTCAGCTTGAGCGACAGGTATGGTGCTCTCTCCGCGGATTCCGATGGGGAGAGTGTGGAATTGTAAAGTTTCCCGAGGCAGAGGAGAGTATAAACCATTCAATCATCAAGGATGGCAGTACCGTCTCCAATACGGCTTGCAACCATTAACGTTGCAAGTATTCGTTCTACGGTGGCTAGGTTTGCAGCCTTTGATTTTCTCAGCCGTATTGATGCTGACATTTTATTTTTGCAGGAGACCTGGCTGGCATCGGTGGCAGAGATGCACCTAGCAAAGAGGGAGTGGAGGTGGGGGCCCTCCCTCTGGTCTCTTGCGGCTGAGCCCTGTAGTGGAGTTGCGGTCCTTTTTAAAACCGGTTCGGTGGCTTGCCGACGGGTGATTGAAGTGGAGACTGGCAGATGCCTGGTCATAGACGCTGTTGTGAGGGGGCAGTTCCTCCGTTTGATAAATTTTTATGGGCCCCAATCAAAACGAGAGAGGAAGTGCCTTCTCACGGCAGTCAAACCCTACCTATTTACTTCCCAGCAGGTCATTTTTGGCGGTGACTTCAACATGATTACTAGGCCCAAAGATCGGACAGGCGCCGCCAACCCTCTGGGGTATGATAGTCTTTTCTTAAATAGTGTAGTGAGGGAAGCCGGGTTGGAGGATGTGCACGTTCGCCACTTCCCCAACCACACTGGTTTCACTTACTCCCGAGGTAATAGCAAGAGTAGACTAGACAGGTTTTTTTTAAAGGGGGACTCTGTCTTTGCAGCTTCTGAGTTGCAAGCGGTAGAGTTCTCTGACCACTGTCTGGTATCGGTGGCTCTGAATGTCGCTGAGACTCCCCAGAAGGGGCAGGGAATGTGGCGTCTGAACAATTCGCTACTGGAGGACTCTGAGGTTAGGGAGTCCTATGAGGCCTTTCTCTCGGATCAAGTCTCGCTCCTTGAGAGCGGCTGCTCCCGCCTTGAGTGGTGGGAAGCAGTGAAGAAGAGGTCTGAGGGCTTTTTCCGGAGGGTCTCAAGGTACAGGGCAGCCTCAAAGTACCAAGCCTACCAGAAGCTACTAAGGCGACTTGATCGCCTGGTGTCGGCTGGGGGCTCTCAAGAACAGATATCTGCTCTGAAGTTGCAGATGAAGGAGTGCCA
Organism: Rana muscosa; assembly: GCA_029206835.1. Classification (NCBI taxonomy): domain Eukaryota; kingdom Metazoa; phylum Chordata; class Amphibia; order Anura; family Ranidae; genus Rana; species Rana muscosa. The sequence goes on from CM055118.1 coordinate 494,053,032, forward strand.
GTATGATCGTCTCGCCTCCCTGGTCCTTGAGAGGGATTATGGGAAGTTTAGCTCCCCGGATCCCTACAAGAGCTGTGGTGAGGCGACGAGTTCGAAGATTATACACGGACTGAAGGATGCTTCAGGGTCTCTGGTTAGGTCCAAACCGGGGATACTGGGTGTCGTCAGGAACCATTTTTCGGGCATCCTGAAGAAGCAGCCTTTAGACAGAGAGAAGGCCAGGAGATTCCTTGATGGGACCCCGCTTCCGGTGGGGTCTGATCTCCCTGCCTCTTTGACAGATGAGATTTCGGTGGCTGAGATTGAGCAGGCCATAGACTCTTTGTCCACCAAGAAATCGCCGGGGCCTGATGGGCTCACGGCAGAGTTCTATAAAGCCTTTAAGAGTCTGTTGGCTCCTCATCTGAGGGAGGTGTTCAATGACTGTTTGGCGAAGGGCCTGCTGCCTCCCTCGATGAGAAGGTCGGCCCTGATCCTTCTGTCAAAGGGAAAGGACCCGTCGGTGGTAGAGAATTGGCGCCCGATCGCCCTTCTCACCACCGATAGGAAGTTACTTGCAAAGATCCTTTTCACGTGTCTGTCGGCTGTGGCCGGCAGGGTGCTGTCCGGGTCCCAGCACTGTGCAATCCCCGGCCGTAGCACATTTGGTGCTGTCCTGAACGTCCGGGAGGCCGTGGAGAGGTGCAGGGCAGGGGAGGACGGTCAGTATCTGCTGGCACTAGACCAAGCGAAAGCCTTTGACCGAGTAAGCCATGAGTATCTCTGGCTTCTCCTGAGGAAGTACGGCCTGCCAGATAAATTCATCGATTGGTTTAAAGTGTTATACAGGGGGGCCGAAAGCTTCCCTCTGGTAAACGGTTGGATAGGCCCCTCTTTCCCTGTGGATTCAGGTGTTAGGCAGGGCTGTCCACTGAGTCCCCTTCTATACGTTTTCGCGGTCGACCCCTTCGTGAGGAGGCTAGACTGTGAGCGTTTGAGGGGGGTCTCTTTGGGGCCTTGCAGTGACCCTGGGTTGCGGGTGAGAGTGGTGGCCTATGCGGATGATGTCTCGGTGGTAGTGTCGAGTCGTGACGAAGCCCTTTTTGTGGAAACACAGATTGGGGACTACTCTGAGGCAGCAAATTCGCAGGTCAACTGGGACAAGAGTGAGGTTTTCTGGATGGCGAAGGAGGGTGAGCAATTTCCCCTCCCGGACGTGTTCCCCTTGCCCCAGCCGGAAATTAAGATTTTAGGCATCCTATTTGGCCCGGGTGATTATCCCAAGCGAAACTGGGAGCGCAGGCTGGTGGGTGCCACTCAGAAAGTGAATGCCTGGAAAGGCTGGAAGCTGTCACTGAGAGAAAGGGTGAGCTTGGTCAAAACCTATTTGCTTCCTGAATTTCTCTATGTCAGCTACATCTGTCTATTGCCGGTAACTCTCTATGCACGGGTCAGTGGTCTGTTCTTCCTGCTGCTGTGGGGAAACAGACTGAATCTGATCAAAAGAGAGGTCACGTTCCGACAGCGAAAGCATGGCGGGTTGGACATGGTCAACCCAGTGGTGTTCTACATCACAATCTTTGTTAAGTACAATCTTCAGTCCCTTTTTGTGGACCTGCCTTCGCTGTGGGAACGTTCATGTAAGGACTGGCTCATGCTGTTCCTGAGAGAGTGGGGGGATGGGGGGAGACCTGGTGATCTGAGAAGATCGCACGGGTACCTCCCGTCTTATGTCCCTCTCGCACTTAAGGTACTGAGACAGTGGCGGATAACTGCCCTTGAGGTGGGCTCTTTTGGTCGACGTGAGTTGTACCAGAGAGTCATGACCTCGGACATTTTGAAGCCACTGGCTTTGAGAGACTGCCCTGAAAGAGTCCTCGAGGGGGGACTAGCCCTCCTGAACTCCCCGAGAATCCCGTGCAAGTTCTGGGATCTCGCGTGGAGGTCGTTCCATGGACGTTTGTACGTCCGTGCGAACCTCAAAAATAGGAACCTAGGGGACAGGGGCTGTCCCCGCTTGGAATGTGTGGGGACGCTGGAAACCATGGACCATTTTCTGGTCCAGTGCCCCTACAACATCGAGGTTCTCAGGGGGGTAGGGGAAGCCATTGGCTGCCCTCGCCTCCCTGCCCTGTCCTATTCTGAGAGAGTGTACGGCGGCTTTGGAGTCCACAGGGGATTTGAGTTGTCATCACTTTTTCTAGTCAGCGTAGTCGTGCTCTATTACACCTGGCACGCTCGGTGTTTAGTGTCCACCAGGGACAAAATCCTGCCCGTGCATGTGGTGGTGGGTGATGTCTTCCGGGAGCTGGTGAAGGTGCGGAATCTTGAGAGGGACAGGGTTGGGCCGGACAGGAGCGCTCGTCTGTGGCGGGGTTTCCACTTTCGGCCTCCTTGAGGGTCTACTCTTGTCTCCTCTCTGGTGGTGGTTTCTCTCTTTCCTTTCCACCCCCTTAGATTTTGAATTTTTTTCTTTTTAAGTAAAGACAGTAGGCGTGCAGGCAAAAGTAAAAGTCTGTATACTCTCGCCTGTAGTAGGAATGTGTGTGTATTGTATTTATGTTTATGATTATGTGATGTTGTTATGTATATACGTTGGTTCTGGGCTGCGTGGGACCTGGACGTGGGTACTCCTGAACAGGGTTGCCTGTGGGCGCCCAGGTTCGGGTGTTATGCCTATGTCTGGTGCCTCTCTGGCCCTGGTAGCCAAATCAGTTGGTTTCCCAGGTGGAATGTCTGGTCGCAGGGTGGAGGTCCCGAGCAGGGTTTAAGTCTTGGACGCCCAAGCTCGGGAGGACTACCGGCGTTAAGATATCCCCTGGTCCTCTGTTAGACCTTTTTCAGGTCTTGGCCAAGAGACAAGGCCAGGGAAAAAGAGAGACTCTGGACTTGTGAAAAGCTCTTATGACGTCAACAGTGACTGTGGACCAGATGTGGGTCTAGGTGCTTCTCACCACTACTTGGATATGTATTTGTTATTTTGCTTCAAGCTGGTTTTTCAAACTGCCTATGTTCTTTTTTTTTGTTGTATGTGGTAGCAGTTATATTAATAAAATAATTTTCCAGCTCCAATAGCGTATATTAAAGTTGCTGCAGTTAAAAAGCTCATAGTTGGATCTTGGGATCGAGCTGGCGGTCCACCGCGAGGCGGGCTACCGCCTGTCCCAGCCCCTGCCTCTCGGCGCCTCCCCGATGCTCTTGACTGAGTGTCCCGGGGGCCCGAAGCGTTTACCAAGCCTTTTTTTTTCCTCTTTCTTGTTCTGTTTTAGACTGGTCTATATTAACAGTGTTTGGTCAGCCTACATGGTCAAAAAGCCCTATATTTCACCCTGTTGGATCTGGCATCCACCGGGTAAGCCACGGTACGATCTGGGTCGGTTGTCGGTGTATTGATGCACATGTTCATTGGAATGCGTTTCCATTCAATTCACCTGGAATGAACTAGGTGAGCATGTTTTATAAGCTTGTTACGATGCATTTAAGATGTATTATGCAACAAATATATACATTTATTGTTATTCTATATTCATTGTTGTTTAATACTAATTACAAATCCTTATGTCTTATAGACTTGATGAGATAACAAAGAGGTGCTGAGCCCTGACGAAGCACTGTTGTGCGAAACAGGTCGGCTAACTGCACATCATAGTTTCTTTGTTTCCAAGTTTTTATGAAATTACTTTGTATTACTGTAATTTTTAGATATTATGAATACATTTATTTTTCTATATACCTACCATTTTCATTGTACTCACCTTTAACAAAACTAGCCTCTCCCTTTAAAATCCCGCCATATGAGAGCTTGTCTCTCTCTGTTTTTTGTTTTGAGTTTTTATTGGGACTGGGAGATCTGATAGTTTTGGTTCTGGAAACTATCCAATCAACCCTCTATATCATATGGAGAATTGATGGATGTTGTTAAATGTGTAGCCTAAAGTTATGTTATCTCTGGGGACCAAAGAGTTCAAGTGGGGGGAGTGTGTAGCGGGGTCTCTTTTACGACCCCAGGACTACGTTACCCAGAACCCCATTCGGCCCCAGGGCGGAGGTTCCACCGCAAAGACTCATGGGAGGGGTTACTTAAGGGAGAGGCGAGGCGGAGCTCGCTCTCTTGGGACACGGCGCGTTAAGCGGCAAGTCATCCTGTGCGGATCGACTGTGGAGCAAGGCCTGAAGCCTGAGGCCTTGCTTGAAGTCCGAAGAGCCTTCCACCATACTTCGGAGCCTGGGTGGATCCTGACCCGTCGTGATAGGACGTGAGTTGGATCGAGGACTCGATCGGAGCAGACGCTGTGTGCGACACACAGGAGGTGGAAGTCCCAGGCTGGGATCGTGCCTGGAGTGGTGAGCGGGCACCTGCCCATATCAATAGACTGAGTTGTGTTCAGTCCTGTAGACTACCTAGGCCCATTGTTCGCTCACCAGTGTTCTTGGGGAGTCCGGTAGCTGGGACAGAGTTGAAGTACCTACCCCTTCCCCGTGTTGCGCTGTTATTTCAAGTTAACACCCAATGTGGATTACAAATGGTTATCTCTTTAAGTGCACCAACAAAAGCTGGCCGGTGAAGAAACCTTCCTTCCTTAGGGGAAAGAGACTCAGTTTCATCCCATGTCAGGCCTGACTTAGGTGGGGAATTCAGAAAGTTTGTGTTACTACGCCATAGGCGAGCGCACGCCATAATAGCTCCGCGTGGTGGATACTGCGCGGCGCCATATTATTGTGCTGCATCTAGTACACTGATTGATGCAGGGCTCTGCAGGCCCATACATATATGTTGCATGTTATACCTTGAATCCTTCATTACCAGTAAAGCTGATATATATTTTATATTCTTGCTTCAGCGTGTTGTCTGACTGTTTAGAGATTGTTAAGTATAATACACTTGAGAGTGATAGGAGTTTAACCCTAGACTGACTGTGCCAGAGTGGGTCGAGTAAGATTGCCGGGGCTTGGCGGTGCTGCGTTCAGGGCCCGAAATTAAATCAGTGGCTCTCTTAACTGGGGGTAGAGCTACATATGTATTGCCGGGAGCCGACAATTCATTATAGCCGCGAGTGAGTTTTAAATTACTTTTTTTCCTTCAGAAATGACACTTTGTGCAGGGACAGTTCTAAGCACGGGAAATAAGCGCTGCTTTACATGCATATTGCCGAACACCGGACCCGAACCCGAACATAGTCAATTGTTCGGGTTCTGGTTCGGGACCCAAAAACCCAAAAGTTCGGTACGGACCCGAACTTTACAGTTCGGGTCCGCTCAACCCTAGTAAGGATAAAACATAGGGAAATGTTCAGATATTGTAGAGATGTACTAAATATGTTTTTTATTTTGCTTTGACATGTTTTAGGGACAAAACTTCCCTCATACAACTTTGGACCCTCAGATGCAACTATTTAAATGGTATGTACAGGTAAATGCTTTATAATTTATGAGTGATTATTTTCCTTAGGTCGTTTCTTAGATACAAAAACTATATCTTAATGTTTTAAGAACATTCCAGAGTAGTGACATTGAAATGTCCTGGTTCATTTAGCTTGCATGTTCTGCCATGCAGTCTAGGCTCCTTAAATCTTCAAAGATGTCACATTCTCCATGCTCCTATGTCACTGAGAGGTTTTACAGACCAATGATACAGGAAATGAAGCACAATGCAATTACAGTATCCAGCAGATAAATAGTTTGAGCCTTATAACCCATTTCAACAGTGGACCTTCCATAAAAGTCACATTACTACTTTGAGTCAAATGAGACATATATCAAGATTTCACCTAAACAGCGCCATTATGACACCATCATTGCCAGAAATTGGAAGGACATTAATGCTTATTGTTTTCTTTCTTTTCCAATATCTGGTTATTACCCTCATCTCCCATTGGACCCATCTATGTCTATATTACAGAATGTTGTGTAGAATTACATTTCACTGCTCACAATCAAATTAACCGAAAACAATACATTTCCACCAGGGGTGAAATAGAACATTTAATATTCCATTAGTGTGTTTAGTGGCCTGCTAGATAAGGTTTTATTTTTGAAAATGGGAAGAATTTCAAGATTTATGACTTATTATGGTACATTCACTTAAAATGTTTGGACAGTGGTGGGAATATAAGTATTACAATAGCCAATAAGAGTGACTAGGCAGGAGAAACATATCATTTCCTGTAAGGGATGACATCAATCTCATGGTAGCACATGAGAAAACACTTAAAAAGATGTTGGTGTTGTCTATAGCAGGGGTTCTTAACCTGGGGTCCATGGACCACTAAGTGGTACATAGATGGGTTTCAGGGAGTCCGCGAGGGTTAAATAATAACATTTACATTCACTATACATCCCCCCTTGTCCACATTAAGGGCTTCCCATTGAAAGAAATAAAGAAAGCTAACCCTGCCATTGTTTATAGCACCGACCCCCTAAGCATATTTCACTCATTGCTGGCCCATGTATACCATTTAAATTTGTATCGTCATTCTCTGCACAACTGCCATCTTGTGCCACTCCATAATAGCAAGTGCTAAGTTTCATTTTCTAATAGCAGTAGATTTGAGCAGAATTAAAATTGTTTTGTTTAATTTGCACAAGATGATTGTATTTCATTTTTTGCAATGAGCGGCCATTACCTTTTGCATGGAAAGGGCTTAGGTTTTTGTTAAGATTTTTTACTTTATTCAAGCTTTGTGTATGTCATACACTATATACGCACATGAACTTTAATAGCGAGAAGGCCTGACTCGCAGTCTCCGCTCTAATTCACCCCAAAGGTGTTATATCAGGTTGAGGTCAGAACTCTGTGCAGGCCAGTCAAGTTCCTCCACCCCAAACTTGCTCATCCATGTCTTTATGGACCTTGCTTTGTGTACTGGTCCAAATCATTTGGTGGAGGGGAGATTATGATGTGGGCTTGTTTTTCAGGGGTTGGGCTTGGCCCCTTAGTTCCAGTGAAGGGAACTCTTAAGGCGTCAGCAAACCAAGACATTATGGACAATTTCATGCTCCCAACTTTGTGTTAACAGTTTGGGGATGGCCCCTTCCTGTTCCAACATGACTGTTCCACACAGTAATCTCCCCTCCACCAAATGCGCTTCTGGAAGAATGGTCAAACATTCCCATAGACACACTCCTAAACCTTGTGGACAGCCTTCCCAGAAGAGTTGAAGCTGTTATAGCTGCAAAGGGTGTGCCAACTCAATAATGAACCCTACAGACTAAGTCTGGGATACCATTAAAGTTAATGTGCGTGTAAAGGCAGGCATCCCAATACGTTTGGTAATATAGTGTACAGTATGTGTATGAGGCAATCAAAATGCATCAAAATAAGGTATATAGAATGTATATTTATTGTATGCCCGCATGTGAATATTTCTGGGGAGCGGGTTTATAGCTTTCATCAGATTCTTAAAGGGGTCTGTGACTCAAATAAGGTTAAGAACCACTGGTCTATAGCAGTGGTCTCCAGACTTCAGCCTGGGGGCTGGACGCAGCCTTTTTCTTGCCTTTATCCAGCACTCTGGGCACTATTCATTCGACTGAGACCAACAATGGGGGCATAATTCTTGTCACTGACACCAACAATGGGGCACTATTCTTTCCACTGACATTACCAATAGGGGCATTGTTTACTCCCACTGACACAGGACATTTTCTACTCCCATTGGCCACAGTAAACTGGCCCCTTGTTTTTCCTATAGGCACTAGACAAACTGACCTGCAATTGTGGGACATTCAAAAGGTTCTTGCTCTTTGAACATTAACAGTTGGTCTTGTTTATGAAATCTGGGCACCCTAAAAAAGGTATTAACAAAGACTGCTATGAAGACATACCTTTGTTTCTGGATTTTTAATGTTCATCAATAGGTCTTTGGGGAAAGGGGGGGAGGGCGCTAATTGAAGGCAACAAAAAGCACAACTGATCTGTTTTTTTGCTGTAGCAAAATAGTAAAATAAAACACATTCACACAAAATGAGCTAGATGGACTGGTGTCTTTCTTCAGTCTTACCAACTATGTAACTATGTAAAGATAATTTTCATGGACGATATTTAGATTTTGTCAGTGCAGTAAAAACAAAACCTTGTAATTTAACCACAATCCTCATCTGTCTCTGATTTCCCCAGTTTGGGTCTCTATAACCTCCTACAAAATTGTAAGAAGGGAGCCATTTACGCTGTGTTATAGGGAATTCTGGGACACCGTCATGTGGCTTTTTAATTCAATTTTCTATAAAAATAAATTCCAGTAGGGAGATCTTGCCGTAGAATTTGAAGAAGTGGTAGCTTTTGATACTGATAACTCTGGCACCAAATCATGGCATTCCTAGGTTACTTTAGCATTGGGGATAGGGTAGGGGTTAGATGATGTTTATTATTAGGGTCAGGGATTGGATTTAGTGTTAAATATGTGGTTATAATTTAGAGTTCAGGTTAAATGGTAAGGAAAACCTGTTTGGGGAAGCATATAGTCCGGGGATATGCAATTAGCGGACCTCCAGCTGTTGCAAAACTACAAGTCCCATCATGCTTCTGCCTCTGGGTGTTATGCTTGTGGCTGTCAGAGTCTTGCTATGCCTCATGGGATTTGTAGTTCTGCAACATCTGGAGGTCTCCTAATTGCATATCCCTGATTATAGTCTATCACTGATGACAACTCTTAAAATTTATAGCTCTCTGGATTTTAAAATGTGGCCTCAGTGAATACTATTTCCCTAACCTCAGTGAATACTATTTCCCTAACCTCAAACAGTTATATTGATTAAGACTTCTTACGGCAGTTTTATGATATACCGGTATGTACATATTCAGGTTTTGTGACAGCCAGTTAACTAGCACTTTTGAAAGGAGGTCAGAAATAGTAGCCTAAATATTTTTCTACTAGTTCTCTTAAGAATATGGTTAAAAGTTAGAAATAGAAAGGAGGTAAGGTGTTAGGGTTAGGTGTTAAGGTTTATTGTTAAGTGTTAAAATATATGTCCTGACAATATTTTTTTTTTTTAGTTTTGGGAAGAGTGGGAAAGGATTAGAACCCATGTTAGGTGTTTATTAGTGCCATCTGGGCATCTCCATTAGAGAGATTCACACTCACTTGTCCTGGTCACAAAGGTGCAACAAATAGGAAGTGAGGAAAACTATCAACATATATAGCAATACATTTTTTTAAATTTAATAGGGGAAGGTTGGACTCCTCTGTGAAGATAATGAGGTCTTAGGATCCCCAAATTGTGTGAAGAGAATGGGAGAAAACACAGGGCTTCCCTAATTTCCCCCAAAATCTGCAAGTGCATAACAGAAAAGGTTGGATGTAAATCTTATGTTTGTGATGGGCAGTCAAAGAAGGTGACACATTTGATAGTACAGCTGAGCAGCTGTGCACAATATTTTGAGGCTTACTGTACATATCTAACCTGCTAGCTAATTATTTCAAGTTGTCTGGTAGTTCTAGTGGAGACTTTTGAGGAAGTCCCAGTTTATATCTGTAGCACCCATATACCTATTTTTAAAATACCTATGTTGCAGTTTCAGTTAAAGTGGGAGTAAACCCCCATGCATGATTTTTACCCAGGGCCGGTACTACCATTAGGCAAACTAAGCAGACTCCTAGAGAGCACTGCCACCTAGGGCGCAACCACAGCTACTGTGTACACAGCTCTCAGATGTAGAGATGACAACAGCCTTGTGGCTCTTTTAGTCTCACAGGATAGACAAACACGAGGAGGGGGAAGGAGCGCGGAAACAGCGTGGCTCAGTCACTGGGGCAAGCAGCAGAATTTTGGTAGAGCCGCTCCGCACTACATGTATATGGGAGAGATCTGCTCTCCCCTCCTACGAACAATACACAGACCAGCCTGACCTGGAAGTGTCTTCCGACCAGCTCCCGACACTCGTCCTAGGCACTGACACACACACTGATAAAGTCCTAGCTGGGAAGCCGCAGGTCCAGTGTATAGGGAGTCATGAGTGGAGGAAAATACAGCGACTGGTGCTTGTAAATGCCCCCCTATACACATCACTGACTCCCGAGCCTTTACATTTTAGTGTTAAATTCAGCTCTTCCTCCTGATAACCCAGAGATTCCTGGAAAATTCCTCCCTCTGTCACTCTGCACATGTCACAGTGCGGCAGGCAGATGAAGCTACGTGTAATCCCTCCTTGCGAAACGCGTTGACATCACTAATCAACGTCACGTGACGCCTGTGTCCGACATACCGGAAGTCCACCCGTGGTGGACACGGAGAACATGGAAGGACCCGACTCTCGCATAGCGGTAACTTACCGCCGCGCTACATAACATATACTGTGGCTTTTCTCAGGGACGAATCCATCCTCAACTGGTGGCATCCATCTGCATACACACTGGAGTCAAGTCCGTTCCCCATGCAGCTACATCATACGGAACGGAACTCGCTGATCGGCATCGCTTCTATGTCCAGGCCCCCTTATATTTGGGTATCGTATGCATGATCATGAGCTATTGAGATATTTGCCTGGCTTTGAGCAATATATGCTGACTATACTGCCACGTTGGCTTGCAGTGTCTGTATCTATACAGCTCGCTATCTTTTGCTGCAGTTTGACTACCACCACCCACCACCTATTACATCTGAACTTCTGCTTGGTATCTTTATTCAGTGTACATCATCACTTGGAATACCATCTTATTACCAGCTCTAGTACTAGTGGACACGTTGATTGGATTCTATTTCTTTTGCCCCTTTGAACTTCCACAATACAAGGAACCTTCCCATACTTTCTGTTCCCCTGAGGTCCCACAGATATTTCCTTTCCTATCCCACCCTCCCTTCCCCCCTCCTTTCCCTTTTTCCCTTTGCCCACGGGCTATAGCCTTCCTGGGATCTCTGTGTGGTTTACTTGCCTAGTTCACATTATTGTTGTTCTTTATTTCTTGCAAATTTTCGCAGCAGGCTACCCACATAGAGATATCAGGCATCCGGACGTTTTCGTCATTGTCTTATGTTGTGTGGTCATTGTCCTGTTTTGTGTTATTTTTTGTTTGTGGTCACACATGGACAGCATTTTTGCTTTTTTCCATGTTGTGTGTCAGTTCTTTGCCTACCACATTCTCTCCATGAGGAATGTTTTATGGATTAATTTTCTAACTATTGAATACATTTTTACCCTTTGTACCTACCTTCTGATTTTGGAGTCTCTCATTTTGGTCCTTGGATCCCCCATTGATTTGGTTGGGACCCCCCCCCCCTTATTTTTGTTTTCATATATGACTTTTTGACTAGTGAGACCCCGCCCATATTGGGTTTACAGCTTAGGTTAGGATTTTCTTATTGTACTGACTGTACATATCATGCCCTATGCGCTTCTCCCCTCTTTTTGTATACAGATGTGGGTAAGTGATCAGAGTCCTGGTACACATGCTGTTACTGTAGCTAATTTCCGTGCTGTGCAGAGTGGTCAGTGTGTCTGCTCTCTTAATGTTTCTTTCTTCTGCTGGTGACCACCCATGGAAAACACTGCCTACATGCTTCTGCCCACTAGTCCCTATGTATGAAAACACTGCCTACATGCTTCTGCCCACTAGTCCCTATGTATTCTCCTGGCTACTGCTGATACTAGTGCAGCCTGGGGGTGCAGCATTTATAAAACTGGGCTCTATTTTCCTCCACTTGCAGCATCTGAAAGCTGTCTTCTCCTCCTCTCCCTTCCACCAGCAGTCAGCGGCTGCAGCAAGCAAATACAGCCAATCAGTTCTAGTAAATGCTGCCCCCTCCTGTCCAGGAGTCTGTATACCTTCTGTGCTCATCATGAAGGGGTCCCACCATCCCTGTGCTGAGTTCCCGGGTCTGCACACCCACTATGCCCATTATGAGGGGTTCCCATCATCCATGTTATGAGTTCCCAGGTCTAGTCGACTGTTGTGCCCATTATGGGGGGTTCCCCACTGATGGGCACTGATAGGCTGCACTGATGGGCACTGATGAGGCTGCACTCATAAGTGGCACTGATAGAGACTTATAGGTGACTCTCAGTGCCCATGGGCACTGATAGGCGGCACTGATCGGCAGTGATAGGTGACCTTGATTATTTGTGTACATATCCCCTGTAAAGGGCCGGCACTACCTATAGGCAAGACAGGCGCAGGCCTAAAGCACACATAAGTCAGGGGTGCCGCGCTGGTGCTTCTCCTCCCCTCCCTGCCACCTCTAGGCTCCTACATATGCTGCATGCATACGATGCACCGGGCCGGTGACTGACTCCAACCCCCAAAATGGTAGCAGTCATTAAAAAAGTGGGGTATACATGGGCAGGGGAAAGGGGTGAAGTCAGGGGTGGAGCCAAGGGGGGCTGAAAAATGAGGTTTCGCCTAGAGTGTCAAAAATCCTTGTACAAGCCCTGTTTTTACCTATAAGAAAGCCTATACTAAGGCTTACCTATAGGTAATGTAAATATCTCCTAAACATGCACCGTTTAGGAGGTATTTTCTGTACATGCAGCCAGTGACGTCACTGGCTATGATGTCTAATCCGGTTAGTAAGCTACAAAGGTTAATCAGTCACATGGAGTAGTGAGGGGGAAGTTCTTATGGCAGTTGGAATAGAAGGAAAGAATGTAGATATCTGGCACTGGGCATAGGAAGGGTTACTTTGAAGGAAGATTTTGTTTTCTGAATTTATTGAGAATATTGATGTAGCACCCTCCTAGGTAGGTGCTAGAAGAGAGAAGAGAGTGCTCTCTGCCTACCAGGGAGCAGGATCTATTGGTTAGGTCTGCTCATTGTGCCCAGGTGCAGCTCAGCTTGTCAGACTACCCACACTGGTTCAATAGGGAGCAGTGCTGTGTTCTGGCCTAGGCCGACAGGGCTGCCCCCCCCCACAAAAATTACACCCGTGCCCTCCTCCCGACTCCCGCACGCAGGGCCACTATCAGGGGAGTACTGCTTAGCAGTGCAGTGGCTCGCGCCGGGTGCGGAGGGGTCAAGGAAGCAGTTCAAATAAGAGCCGTCAAGCCCCCCCCCTACAGCCGTGATTCTGTTGTGGGGAGGGAAACAGTGGGCAGGAAGCTGTGCGGCAGAGCGGCAAATCCAATTAGAGCCGCTCACTCTCTCTCTTCTCTCTTCGGGTTACAGAAAGGGAAGGGGGTGGCGGTGGAGGTATACAGATAGCCCGCAGCTCTCCTCTCCCTGTCAGCGCCGCTGCCGAGTTCTCTGACAAATAGAGTAGCGGCGCTGTGACAGGGAGAGGAGAGCTGCGGGCTGTCTGTATATCTCCCCCACTGCCCCCTTCCCTTTCTGTAACCCGAAGAGAGAGAGAGAGCGGCTCTAATTGGATTCACCGCACCCTTCCCCAGGAGGGCCAATCAGAAGACTCTGGGGCATCATGGGAAATGTAGTCACTGCAGAGTTCCGTCCCCAGTGTGTCAATAGACACCAAGCTACAGCCCCCAGCAGAAGAGGAGCAAAAGAGAATACTGTGCTGGGGGAAACCAGAGATCTAGCCACACTGTACCCCTGTACCCGCACCACCAGAGAGCCACGCTGTACCCCGCACCACGAGAGAGCCGCGCTGTACCCCGCACCACCAAAGAGCGGCGCTGTACCCCGCACCACCAGAGAGCCACTCTGTACCCCGCACCACCAGGGAGCCGCGCTGTACAACGCACCACCAGGGAGCCGCGCTGCACCCCACACCACCAGGGAGCCGCGCTGTACCCTGCACCACCAGGGAGCCGCGCTGTACCCCGCACCACTAGGGAGCCGCGCTGTACCCTGCACCACTAGGGAGCCGCGCTGTACCCCGCACCACCAGAGAGCCACGCTGTACCTGCACCACCAGAGAGCCACGCTGTACCCGCACCACCAGAGAGGGAGAAAGGCCGAGCCACTGCCAGGATACAGACATACTACACTACTGACTAGAATCACCCCGTGCAACTCAGAGTGAGCGAACGTCCAGCCAGAGGGATCACTGTTGCGATTTCGCTGGGTCTGGTAAGAGGGCCTGTTGGCCATTATCCATTACTATTCCCAGGGACTGAGCCATTAGGAAGTGCCTAGCCTGCTATTCTCTAGGCCCTATTGACCGCCACAACATCCCTCGGTGTCCTCTTCGCACGGCGTCCCTCTGTCCTCTTCCCACGGTGTCCCTCTGTCCTCTTCCCACGGCGTCCCTCTGTCCTCTTCCCACGGCGTCCCTCTGTCCTTTTCCCACGGCGCCCCTCTGTCCTCTTCCCACGGCGTTCCTCTGTCCTCTTCCCACAGCGTCCCTCTGTCTTCCTCCCATGAAGATGACAGGGCGGGTCTTAAAAAGGAAGGGGTGTGGCTTTGACAGGAAGGGGTGGGTCATATTTAAATCACGGGGTGCACAAGTTTAGTCAGGCCTAGGGCAGCACAAAACCTAAATACACCACTGATAGGGAGGCATATTGGACAGTGGAAGGAGACCTGGCAAGTGAGTGCACAGTCTTTGTTACAGTCCTGGCAATTGGCAGAGGAAAAGTTCTGCGTAGCATATTGGGATACTGTATAAAAGCCCAGGGAACATGTGCTCAGAGTTAGTTAGGGCAGGGAGCAGAGTCCAGGAGAGAGGGGAGCAGCTGTCCTGTCCTCCTCGGAGGTGGCCGTGCGTCCTTGGGTGGTCGACCCAAGGGCCTAGAGATAAGCTGAACCCAGAGTTCCTGCAGAACTGACAAGAAGGGAGGCACCAGGAAGGATCTGATTCTGCCTACATTGAGTACAGTGTCTTTGGGGCCTGTCAAACGAGGGCCACCCCTTCAGCTAGAAGAGTCAGTGGATGGGTGTCAGTAAAGGGAATGCTAGAGAGTATCCTGAAGATAATGTAGTGCATCAAGTCTTCTCATAGTAAGAGCAAGAAGGCTTAATTCCTCCATACATGTGGCTGTATGGTTAAAGCAGCATGACTGCTTCTACTACTAATCCGGTGAGACCAAGTGAGAGTTGTCCTTATCCATTGTGAATAGTTCCAGTTGGAGTATCCCACTAATCCCTCCCTCCATCCAAGTTCCAAAATAAAATACAAAAAAACAAATAACCTGGACTGGTCATTGAGTAACGAGCAAGCGGGAGTAAGGGTGGGGCAAGTGGAAACCTCTAGCAACTAAGTGTAAAACCTTAGCAACCAGCTGCAGGTACCCAGAGAGAGGCCTATGAAGTCAACACTCAGCAAATACTATGGGGACAGTGCTACATTGAGAATATAGAAGTATAGAAGCAAAGATGGCAAAGTTTGGCTGTAAAAGGATAGTACAGTTTAGTTCTACTTTAAGTGTTATGTTCAAGTTAATCTTTAGAGATAGGGGAGAGGAATGCTTGAGGAATGGATACAGTTTATTTTACCTTGTTTTTTTATCAAGAGCAACATGCCATGAACTACTAAACACAGCGCCAAAAACAAACAAACCACCCCAACAGATATAATAAGTTAGAATTTTATTCAGTTATCCAGCAACCTTGCAAAACTGAAATATCTGAGTGATAGTAAAAGTGATACTAAACGATATTCTTATTCTCCAAAAATAATCCACCCACATCCATTTCTTAACAGTCCTGTAATGTATTTTTCATTTATTATTGTGTTTTTCTGCCTCTTTGTAATGTTCTCCTTTCATCTCTCTTTACCCCTTACTTACGTTTCTTTGGAACAAGCAGTGGACATTGCGGTCATGTACACTGCTCTTTGCACATTACAAATCCCATAGTCCATAGTCCATCTCAGTAGTGTGCAAGAGAAGGTGTCTACATTCCTATGTACAGTGGAATCACAGCGTATGAAGGTAGCCACCCTCTATCAAGAAATCAGATATTAGCAGCAAAAAAAAAAAAGAAGGCATTTATAGATTTGGAGGAGGCTAAGAACAATAGATGGGATTTTATGAGTTAAGAATCCATATTTGAATACAATTTTTTTTATTTCGCTTTTAGTCTTTCCAATTAAAATATGAAATGTTTGCTTCTTTTTGGCCACATTCTGTGACACTATTACACAAGACATTGCAATCAGTTTTTTTTTACTATACATTATGAATGTTGACTACCTTTTTCTAGGCTTATTAGCTCCAATTATATTGCTTCATATAACAGACAAGCAAATGCCTTCATTATAACAAAGCCATTCAGCATAATCCATTGCTCTTTTCATTTTAGCAGAGTATGAATAATTACACTCTTAAGCCCAATAGCCAGGATAACACAAACTATTTGAGAAAGCAGATGCTGCCCAAGACTTTACACAAGCCATATGCCATTATAGTTCTCTCAGGGATGCCTAATAACTAGTAAATTATGTTCAGCACATCTGGCATTGCCATTGATATTGTCCCTAAAGCTTCAGTGTCACACAAAAGAGAGTGGGTTGGTTTGCTTTCATTAGATCCTCATTCCCATCATCGTTGATCTTGGCTGGTTTGTGTGCGCTATGGTGCTGTTATCACTGAAAATGAGATTTACTGTTTCTGAGGAAGTGGAACGTGGAATTTACTTGAGCCCAATTTTGTTTTAGAGTTGGCTCATTTTTCCTCATCTCTGCCTTATCAATTCCAACGGCATTGCCTTGGGTTTTGAAGAGGAGAGAATTTTCTTTAATCATCTATGCCATTGCCACAAAGATAATGCTGGGCTGGTGATAGAGACTTTTTATTCAGCTGAGTAGAAATGTTTGTCTTCCATTTATCTCTTTCCATTTATCTCTTTCCATTTATCTCTTTGCATTTCAGCCATACCTGCAAAAATCTTACATTATTTAAACAACAAATATGTGTTTAAGAAAATCGGAGGCCTAGGCACACAACCTAAAGCACTTTCACCAAGCAGACATTCCCAAGTCCTAGTTTATTAGATGTTTTCCCACTGCATTGTTACTCCACCAGCGCTGCCACCTACTCCTCTACCAGCAATGACAGCAGTGGCAGTAGCCACAGCAGGAGTGCCCATCACAGCTTACTGGACATGAGTCAAATTTATTTAGCCGCACTGAGGCATAGACCCTAAGAGGTTGATTTACTAAGATTAACTGACTAACTAAGACAAATCGACTGTGCACTTTTTAAAGTGCAATTGCACTCTGCAAGTGCAGTTGCTCCATAGCTTAGTAAATGAGCAGAAGCTCTTCTGACTTCCATCATCCAATCATGTGCAAGGAAAAATGCTGTTTTTTTTTTATCTTGCATGTGATTGGGTACTCTTTGTAGGTGAAGCTTTACCTCATTTAATAAATCTCTAGGGCAACTTCACTTTGCAAAATGCATTGTCTATTTGCCTTTAGTAAATCAACCCCTATATGTAAGACATAAGCAGCATTTGGAAAAATGGTCAGAGCTTTAATTGAGCTGAAGAGCTGATCTATTTTGCCACCTCAGGCCATATTGCCTGTCTTCCAGTGCCTTCTCTATAGTCTTAGTGTATATGGTGGATGAGGAAGGGCGAATCTGCCTGGGTTTGGTTTGCCCGGGGTTCCTGGAGTCCTGTTTGAAATTCAGCAAAACTAGATGTCTCTGCTTTAGTTCATCACGGAACATAATCAGTAACCTTGAGACTCTTTAATCAGGGACTTATGGACTTTAAGCAATAATGATAAGTTGACCTTCGAAAGTTATACCATTTATCTTGTTATATCCCTTTGTTGGTATTATTTTTTCCTGTTTTGCCACATGTAATGTAACCGTCTCAATGTTCACCCAAACTGTCTGATCGTCTTGTTTTCAAATAAAACCCTTTGTAAAAGAAATTCAGCAAAACTGAACATGTTGAATTCTATAGGGAGAGCGGGGGGGGGGGGGGGGGGGGGGTTGTCGTGAGTCTTATGATTAAATTCTGGCCATTCTTAGGGCCAATGGGTGAACCTCAGTGAAAAAAGCATGGAAATCTGCCACTGCCTTAGAGGACTTGTACCAATGCAAAAAAATTATAAATAATAATAATAAACTGCAGGGAGAAGGTATTTTTATGTGTCTTTGAGGGCACAGCTGTATGTCATATGGCAACCGGTGGGGGGGGGGGTTACACTCCACAGCATTCTGATGAAAGTGATTTGGTGGAAGTACAGCCACCCGATCATTTTCTGTGATCCCTGGAACTGTGCCCCCCTCCCCTTGGGTTCCCAGGCACTGCTATTCCACCGGTGGGCCTAGGGCCCACATGGCAGATGCCAACCCCTGATGTCACACCTGCCTTCCACTAAAACTAATGGTGCACAGATCACACTTCATTAGCTTCTTCCTTGGCCACAGCAGCCTCAGAAATTGACAACAGACACCAAAAGTGACATTATACGAGGGGGTGCTGATAAGTATTGAGCCTTATCCAGGAAAAAACTGATCTAAGAAGCTGTGTATTGCAGGGTGTACTGGCCAATTAGCCTATATTCAATGGCCCTTCATATGCAACAATTAAATGTTGGGATGTAAATTTTAAAACTGGCCATTTCGGTGTTGAAAGTGAGAAACCCAGTGGAAGGCCTGTTTCTGGGCCTGCAAAAGTCAAAAGTTTTGGGATCCTCTTTGCTGCAAGCTTTGTCATTTCCAAGTCGTTGTGGATAATGGCACCAACTCTCTCACGTATAATTCCCAGATATGTAGCAATACTTTTGGCTGATATGATCATGTCATAGATGGCTTGCACATTTGCCGGCACAGAGAAAGGAAAAGGCCTTCCACTGGGTTTCTCACTTTCAACACTGAAATGGTCACTTTTAAAATTGACAACCCAACGTTTAACTGTTGCATATGAAGGGCTACGATCACCCAAAGTTTGTGACATTTCATCATGGATCTGCTTCTCACCTTTCGTTTGGAGAAACAGGAATTTGAATATGGTCCTATGCTCTTCCACACTGAATTTTTCTGGAGGGGCTGCCATGTTCACTTTGGATCTGAAAAAAAAAAGATAAGTTAAAATCATAGGTAGTAGATTTTTTCACCATTGAATATAGACAAATTGGCCAGTATACCCTGCAATTTACAGCTTCCTAGATCAATTTTTTCTGGGTAAGGCTTAATACTTATCAGCATCCCCTCCTACATGCCATATACCATTCAAGAGGCACAATAAAGAGGAAATATTTCACATTTAAAGGTTATGCAAACCACAATTGTTATAAATCTGTTTAGTTGTCTCTGAGTGTGTATATTATTGTGTAAATGAAACACAAGACACATGCTCTTAGGCACAGTATTGTACATATTGTTAATGTAATAAATGTTATTGAAGTGTTATATTCACATGTAACAGTGGAAATAAAGATTAGAATGACCCACAGCATGGCAGAATGAAACTACTCTTATTTTCTCATCATTCTACAGTTATTGTCTCTCATTCGCTAACGTTAGAGACCGGTAACAATTACAGCCAATAGAGTTTACATTTTTATTTTTTTTATATATATTTTCAAGTAGTACTTCTGTTTGTCCAAAAACAATATTTTTGTTTTACTAATATTATGAGGGGGGGGGGGGGAGAGTGCGGGACTTTAAATGAGACATCCTAGATATGTGTGTGATTTTAGTTGACTAAAAATACAAAAAAATATGACTAAAACTAAAACAATTCAGATGACTAAAATAGGACTAAAACTAAAATGGCATTTTAGTCAAAAGACTATGTAGCGGGTATACACTTTCTGTGTATTTAAAACTGGCAGAGACACCAGTAATGTGCAGTTCCCTGCAGCCCAGCGGGTGGCGCTGTCGCCTTGGGCTGGGGTTGAACCATTGCTGTGTGCTGTGTTCCCTTTTTGTCCTCCCTCGGCAGCGGTATGGTGGGGCGGGGAACCCGCCGTGCTTGCTGGGAGAGGGTATAAAGGGGCCAGCCATCTTTGTCATGGGGTCGAGTCCCGGGCACCTTCAGCCTGTGGGCGGTGGTTCGTGTCGGTCCTTGAGGCGGCCTAGGCCTAGAGGACGTTCGGAGGTCGTGTTCCATCCCAGGCACCTTTAGACTGGGGTGAGGTACTCGGATGGAGGTCTGGAGCTCAGTGCCCACCACTGAGTTCCGCGAGGGAAGGAGGTCCTAGGGAACCCCGAGAGTGGGTACCCGAATCCGGAAGGCGTAATGGACTTGTGGAAGACACTTACTTGAAGACCCGGTGCAGCATATTGCTGGTGACAGGTGAGCCTCCCATCGGAGACCGCCTGGAAGGAAATCCCCCCTCGCTCGGAGACCGTAACCCACTTTCAGGAAGGAAAGTGGAGAGTTCATTGTGTCTGGGCCTACTCGCATCCACACCTTGTCTGTTCTGTTCTCTAAGGAGTCCAACTGATGGTGTTCACTTTTGCTTTGAGAAGAATAAAGGAGTGTTGGACTTTAATGGTGTGGGGCTCATTTTCTGGCAGACATTGTTCAAGGTAACTCTCTTTGGAGACTCCAGGTGCAGGACATCGACCCGAAGGTAAAATAAGAACTTTGCTTACACCACACAACTATCTGCGGTGAAGGCTTGGCGTGGTGACCCCGCACTCTCTCCTCTAAGGTACCCCTAGAAAAGAGACAGATGAGCTGATAAAGAGAGGAGAGAGAGAAGGCGGCTACACGTGGTGGCTCGGGTCCGGGATTGGTGTTCGTGTTACTACGGAGTTGAACATGTCTGCTGGGAGGAGTTCCGAGTAGGTGGGCCACGTTATTGGCCAAAGTGCATCCCTGCTCGAAGTTGTGGACATGACCCAGTGAAGGGAAAGGCCCGCGCAGAAGAGCGAGAAAAGGGGGGAGCCCAGCCGTGTGAAGTAGTACACGTGGGGGTTTCTATTTGCACTACGCCACCAGGCACACCCCCACCGCTTAGTTCATGGGCGTGACTCAGAAAGGAAAAAGAAGAAAAGCCCGCAAACTGGAGCAAAGGGGAGGAGTCCAAAACGTGTGAAGGACTACACGTGGGACGTTGGCGCAAAACTTTGCAGTGCGCGATGGACCAACAGCAAGTCACCATGTTTGGGCAAACAGCGTGGGTTCCACTTCATCCTTCTACCACGTCTTTGACTGCTGCTGCTCCGGTGACCGAAACAGGGATTGGGCTAAAGCCAAGGGGACGATTCGCCCTGTATTCATGCATGGACGTTGAGGCCCTGGGTGTGATTTGTCCCGGATGTTCGGGACTGGTGTGCCAACTGAAGCCGTTCGGGCGTTGCGAGGCCTGTGGGGAGTTTCTATTTGAAGTAGATCCAGCGGTTGAGAAGCCGAGAACCATTTACCCCGGCCATGTTGCAGGCAGCACCACTCAGAGAGGAGGAATCACTGCTTTGACAGCCATCCCTGCGCGCACTGCAGTGACCGCGGAGGAGGTCGCGACTACTCAATGGGAGAAATCCGAGGATGCTGACTCGGTCACCACTGTCTCGCAGCATCCACCACCGTAGAGAAAGACCGGTATGGTAGCCTTGGGCTGGGGTTGAACCATTGCTGTGTGCTGTGTTCCCTTTTTGTCCTCCCTCGGCAGCGGTATGTATGGTGGGGCGGGGAACCCGCCGTGCTTGCTGGGAGAGGGTATAAAGGGGCCGGCCATCTTTGTCACAGGGTCGAGTCCCGGGCACCTTCAGCCTGTGGGCGGTGGTTCGTGTCGGTCCTCGAGGCGGCCTAGGCCTAGAGGACGTTCGGAGGTCGTGTTCCATCCCAAGCACCTTTAGCCTGGGGTGAGGTACTCGGATGGAGGTCTGGAGCTCAGTGCCCACCACTGAGTTCCACGATGGAAGGAGGTCCTAGGGAACCCCGGGAGTGGGTAACCGAATCCGGAAGGCGTAATGGACCGGTGGGAGACACTTACTTGAAGACCCGGTGCAGCATATTGCTGGTGACAGGTGAGCCTCCCATCGGAGACCGCCTGGAAGGAAATCCCCCTTGCTCGGAGACCGTAACCCACTTTCAGAAAGGAAAGTGGAGAGTTCATTGTGTCTGGGCCTACTCGCATCCACACCTCCTTGTCTGTTCTGTCCTCTAAGGAGTCCAACTGATGGTGTTCACTTTTGCTTTGAGAAGAATAAAGGAGTGTTGGACTTTAATGGTGTGGGGCTCATTTTCTGGCAGACATTGTTCAAGGTAACTCTCTTTGGAGACTCCAGGTGCAGGACACCGACCCGAAGGTAAAATAAGAACTTTGCTTACACCACACAACTATCTGCGGTGAAGGCTTGGCGTGGTGACCCCGCACACTCTCCTCTAAGGTACCCCTAGACAAGACACAGACGAGCTGATAAAAAGAGGAGAGAGAGGAGGCCGCTACAACTACAACTAAAACTAAATCAAAATTTGATGTCAAAATTAACACTGGAATGAAAAGCACTTTTAATGATTATTTATGAACGCTTTGATTTCTGTGGACACTTTACTAAAGTTCTAGGAGTTTATAAACGCATATTGTTTATTATTGCATTATTATTACATATTATCAGAGCACAAATGTTTGTGACACTTTTGCGTGGAGTGCCCTTTAAAGTGCCTTTTTCACTTTTTTTCGATCACAAATATTATAGTGATTTCTTTGGTGTAAAGGTTTTGAGTTGAGAGATTTATTAGTAAATGTTTTGGGGGCATCATTTTTATTGCACCCATAGTTGCACTATAAGGGCTCATTTATACATACCCTATATTGTCAAAAGTATTGGGACGCTTGCCTTTACACGCACATGAACTTTATTGGCATCCCAGTCTTGGTCCATAGGGTTCAGAATTGGATTGGACAACCCCTTGCAGCTATAACAGCTTCAACTCTTCTGGGAAGGCTGTCCACAAGGTTTAGGAGCGTGTCTATGGGACAAAGGGTGGGCCAACTCAATATTGAACCCTATGGACTAAGACTGGGATGCCATTAACCACTTCAGCCCCGGAAGAATTTACTCCCTTCCTGACCAGAGCACTTTTTGCGACACGGCACTGCGTCGCTTTAACTGACAATTGCGCGGTCGTGCGACATTGCACCCAAACAAAACTGACGTCCTTTTTTTCCCACAAATGGAGCTTTCTTTTGGTGGTATTTGATCACCTCTGCGGTTTTGATTTTTGCGCTATAAACAAAAAAAGAGCGACAATTTTGGAAAAAAAAAAAAATTTTTTACTTTTTGCTATAATAAATATCCCCAAAAAATATATATGTAGCGGCCTCACCCCCTTCACATGTTTATCGGTTGTCCGAAAGCTCTTGTCTAGGGGTACCTGGGTTTCGAGAGTGAGGTGCGCTACGGCCCATGTCCTCCCCATGGCTGTGGGTGAGGTGAAGGCCAGTATCAACATCTTCCTCGGGCCAAATGTGCATTGGGTTGCGGAACTTAGCCCTGCTATGCTGGAATCTCCCTTTGCTCCCATCAACAGAGTCCATACACCGATCACAGTCCAACTGTTAGTTTTATTTCGTAGCTCCACAACAAACAATATATGGCAGGATACGGTGGGATGAGCAGGCCGAGGCACTATCCGGATTGTAGTCCCTACACCCCCTGTGCTATGACCAGGGGTTGCAGGAGTCTTGATTAGAACAACTTCGCTGCGCTGCGGCCCCTATCAGGGGAAGATGACCCTCCAAGGGAGTTACCGGAGGCCCGTCCGTCACCGGGTTGACGCTGCTCCGGAGTCTTCAGACGGGTGACCTCCCCAGCCTCCTCACCTCAGATGCGGGTCCCCTCGCAAGGGGCACCCTGGAATCACTTCACCCTCGCGGGACCCGGTCGAAGTCACCAGGTCCCAGGCCTTCTACAAAGTACCTCACCCCAGGCTGAAGGTGCCTGGGATGGACTCCAACTCCAGCTTCATTCCGGCCAGGCCTAGGGTGCCCAGGCCGGAACCTTGAACCGCCCGCACCCAGGCCGAGGGCGCCTGGGTACGTCAAGAGATGATCCCCCCCAAAAGACCTTGTGGCGAGGGCGTCTCCCCCTTTTATCTCCTCCCATCGACACCACGGCGGGTTCCCCGCCTCAGCCGTACCATCTCCAGGAAGGGACAAAAAGGGTAACACTGTGGTAGTGATTCTACCTCGAGCCTGTAGGTACCCCGCCACCCACAGGCCAAGGAGAATATTGCACCACCCAATCCTCCACGAATAACAAAAAGGGGTCTAATCCCTGACATAATTACACACCTGGGTCTCTCTACCCCCAGGTGTATCCCACTAACTTTGAAGACCCCGCTACATATAAAAAAACAAATTTCTTTCTCAGTTTAGGCCGATATGTATTCTAAAACAAAAAATCGCAATAAGCGATTATTGATTGGTTTGCGCAAAAGTTATAACGTCTACAAAACAGGGGATAGATTTATGGCATTTTTTTTATAATTTTTTTTTTATTAGTAATGGCGGCGATCTACGATTTTTATTGTGACTGCGACATTATGGCGGACACATTGGACACTATTTTGGGACCATTGTCATTTATTCAGAGATCAGTGCTATAAAAATGCACTGTTTACTGTGTAAATGACACTGGCAGGGAAGGGGTAAAAACAGTAGGGGGCCATCAAGGGGTTAAGTGTGTCCTAGGGTGTGATTCTAACTGTGGGGGGATGGTCCCACTACAACATGACAGAGATCACTGCTCCCGATGACAGGGAGCAGTAGATCCCTGTCATGTTGCCAGGTAGAACAAGGAAATGCCTTGTTTACATAGGCAACTCCCCTCGTTCTGCAGCTCCGTGTCGCGATCACATGCCCCGGACATTGAGTCTGCGAGACCCGCGGGCACGGTCACAGAGTAGGCGACAGGCGCACGCCCCGCCGGCGGCAGTGCGCATGTGCCCACTAAGCCACAATTTAAAGGGGACGTACCTGTATGCCCATTTGCGCAGCCGTGCGATTGTGCCGACGTACATCGACGAGCGCTGGTTGGCAATCGGTTAAAGTTCATGTGTGTGTAAAGGCAGGCGTCACATTACTTTTGACAATATAGTGTATGTCGCCCCCAGAATCACAATCTGCCATCGATCGCTTTTCAGAGAGAGTTCAAAAGGCTGCTTATTTTAACCCCTAAAAGCCCATACCACTGCAGTGCATTGCATACAGTTGCAGGGCAGTTGCTGTAGGAGAATTAAGGCCCACTAAATATTTCAGGGGGATCGATTTTCCCGCACTGTGATGCAAAGCATTGCGGATGCAGCATGTGTACACCCCCTTATGTTGCCTTTGCATCTTAAGGTGGAGCAGTTGAAGAGAGCAGTAAAAACGCAGCTCAACTGAATGTGTTTTTACTGCTTCACAAGTATAAACCAAGCCTTAGCTTACCAGAACTGTTGAAGTTTGACTGTTTTCAACCTGACTCTCTATGTACTATGTAAATCACAACTGCCCAATATAAGCACTGTTCTAAAACTTGGGAGTTTATCGATTATATTTGATTACAGGTTAGGTTACAAAAATCTTTTTAGTATACATAAAATATTGAGCTACTGCATTACTGTATCACCTTTGAGGCGGTAGTAAAAAAGACAAGGAAAGGCGTGCCATCTACTGGCTTGAAGGAATATTACAGAGACCTTGATAGGAAAAAAAAAATCAAATATTAAAAAAAGAAAACAAACTATTGTCTTGTGAAATAGGATTGCTTGGAGGTTGTTTGAATTGAACGTATTCACTGTAAATGGATAAGTATATAAAATATGTACTACTGAAATCAAACAGGAGTGACCTTGAATGGGTTTCTGGCATAGTCAAAAAATGTGCAAGGAAGCCCAGAGTATTGGCCTTGGACTTCATTCACAATAAGGGTGTTTTCAGTTCCACCTCTAGAAGATTGTAAATACATATTGTTTGTAGATAATGCATGTCAGCGGTGTTACTAATAGTAATTTGCATTATGTGATACCATGTACAGCTCTCCTTGCTCTTTCTTCTCAAATATCAATAAATGGGAAATAGTTCATAAATGGGATCAATCATTGGGGGGGGGGGGTGGACAAAAGCATGCAGTACTCTCTCAATTATTAAAGCCAACCTCTTACTAGAGGTAAAGTCAGTGAATTGCCAATGCTATTCTGCACACATTTTTACCTAAAGGGGTTGTAAAGGTTCATTTTTTATTTTCTAAATAGGTTCCTTTAAGCTAGTGCATTGTTGGTTCACTTACCTTTTCCTTCGATTTCCCTTCTAAATATTTGTTTTCTTTGTTTTCTTTGTCTGAATTTCTCACTTCCTGTTCCTCCTCAGTAAACTGTTCAGTAAGCTGCTCTGGCTGACTCCACACCACTCGGATGATGGTGTGAAGTTTAGTGAGGAGAAACAGGAAGTGAGAAATTCAGACAAAGAAAAAAAAAATTTAGAAGGTAAATCAAAGGAAAAGGTAAGTGAACCAACAATGCACTAGCTTAAAGGAACCTATTTAGAAAATAAAAAACAAACCTTTACAACCCCTTTAATGTCGGATTTTAAAAACTGAGGGTTCTTTACTGTAAGAGTGGCCAGGATGTGGAATTCCCTTCCACAGGCGGTGGTCTCAGCGAGGGGCATCGATACTTTCAAAAAACTATTAGATAAGCACCTGAACGACCACAACATACAGGGATAAACAATGTAATACTGACTTATAATCACACACATAGGTTGGACTTGATGGACTTGTGTCTTTTTTTAACCTCACCTACTATGTAACTATATATAATATGTATTTGTTTATTGTATCATGTTCATTATGATCATCATTGTAGCATTAGCATTTAAACCTCCAACTTAGAAGAGGTTCACAACTTGTGGTTACACCTTTGTTTAAACAAAAAGATCCAGTAAAAACATCAGTTTGGCATGCAAAAGGTAGAAGCAAAACAGCAAGAATTTAACAAACATCCCGCATGAGGCCAAAATGGCAGAAAAAACATTAGAGGGTTATCAGCACACATCACGTTCCTGTAGTTTTCAAACCCAGCAATACATGACAGAAACATGTATGCTCAAAAGATACCACACCCAAGTATAAGAAAAGCATTGTGATTTATACACTCTAATGCCGCGTACACACGGCCGTTTTTCTCGTCGAGAAAAACGTCATTTTTCCCATTCGACGAGAAAAACGATCGTCTGTGGGCTTTCTGTCGTTTTTTTCGACGAGAAAAACGGCATTAAAAAACGACGAGAAAAATTAGAACATGTTCTAATTTTTCTCGTCGTTTTTTTCGACATGTTTTCCGCGGCAGTGTTTCCCTGCCGCGGAGCCCACACACGGTGGTTTTTTTCGACCAAAAAAAAATGACATTTAAAACGGTCGTGTGTGGGGGGAACAAGCTGTTCCTCGTTTTTAACGTCGATTTTCTCGACGGTGTTTTCACCGTCGAAAAAATCGATCGTGTGTACGCGGCATAAAAGCAGTAAAAAGTGCTTTACTGCTTTAACATACTGGAGAGACTAAACAACCATTTTACATATGCGAGGATAACTTGCCACAAATTTGTGTCAGTGTTGAATTGTAAGTCTTGTTAACTTGCTGCACATTTCACTGGCGAGTTGTACACTTGCAGAGCACTTGAAGCACAAGTTCTAGTTGATACTTTTCCAATTTGTAGCAAATTTGCGTGGCAAGTCTCTAGCAAGAGTAAAGTTGCAGTGGTGAGTCTACAGCAAGAGCTCTGCAAGTCACAGTGACCTCTGTGGTGGGATGACTATTACACAACATAACTGAACCAGAACTTGCAGAATGTTTGCAAAGAAAGGTGATCTGAAGCAGTGGCGGTTGGTGCTCAAAATTTTTTGGGGGGGCGCAAATAAACGAAAAAAAAAAAAACATCAATTGCAGCCTCACTGTGCCCATCAATTGCCGCCACTGTGCCCATCAAACGCAGCCACTGTGCCCAGCAAATGCAGCCACTGTGCCCATCAAACGCAGCCACTGTGCCATAAAATTGTCGCCACTGTGTCATGCCATCAAACGCAGCCACTGTGCCATGCCATCAAATGCAGCCACTGTGCCCATCAATTGTCGCCACTGTGTCATGCCATCAAACGCAGCCACTGTGCCATGCCATCAAATGCAGCCACTGTGCCCATCAATTGTCGCCACTGTGCCATGCCATCAAACGCAGCCACTGTGACATCAATTGTCGCTACTGTGCCCAACAATTGTTGCCACTGTGCCATGCCATCAATTGTCGCCACTATGCCATGCCATTGTCGCCACTGTGCCCATCAATTGTCACCACTGTGCCATGCCAAACACAGCCACTGTGCCATCAATTGTCGCCACTGTGCCATGCCAAACGCAGCCACTGTGCCATGCCATTGTCGCCACTGTGCCCATCAATTGTCGCCACTGTGCCATGCCAAACGCAGACACTGTACCCATCAATTGTCGCCACTGCACCATGCCAAATGCAGCCACTGTGCCATGCCATTGTCGCCACTGTGCCCATCAATTGTCGCCACTGTGCCATGCCAAACACAGCCACTGTGCCATGCCATTGTTGCCACTGTGCCCATCAATTGCCGCCAGTTTGCCCCTAAAATGCTGCCAGATTGCCCCCCCCCCCCGCATGGCACTTACCTTTCTCGGTCAGCCATCCTCGGATTCTCCTCCACGATCCCTCGATGTAGTCCCACCCTCGATGTCGCTTCAGCCAATCAGGTTACCAGTAACCAGATCCGGTGAACCTGATTGGCTGAGATGCGTGTCAGTGTTAACCAAGTAACACACCCTCCATGCATACCCTGGTTAACTATTTGGAAGCCGATTACAGCCCTCAGGCTGTAATCGGAAAGCCTATCAGAGCTGCTGGCTCTGATAGACACTTCCACAGCCAACCAGCTGCCGTTATTCAGATGGCCGGCGCTAGCCAGGGGGCCGGCCAACTGAATAGTGGGCGGCAGCGGCGACAATATATAGATTCATGCAATGCATGAATCTATGTATTGTTTTTCAGTGGCGGTACATGAGCGAGAGGGGGCGGCGCTCCTGCGCCCTCTATGGACGCACCACCACTGATCTAGAGTCATGCAATGCAGACTTTTGAAGCCTGGCAAGTCTAGCAATAGCTTAGCAAGTCATTTTCAATCTTGCAGCTCAATTGCTTGTTATCTGGGGCATGATCCATCATAGGAGGACAACTGCTCTGCTCAAGAGTGAGCAGCGTACCTACACCTAAAGTATAAAGTGTTAGTGAGAACAGTAAGGTGTGAATTTTGGACAGAAAAGCCAGATGGTTATAAAAAGGTAAGAAGGAGGCCAACTGATTTACATCTGCCTCTAGTTTAAAAGGGCCTACATAAGATACATGTTCAACAATAATCACACCTTGAGTCATGTACGACTGCTAACACCTCCCCATACCTCCCAACTTTTTGAGATGGGAACGAGGGACACTGTTGGAAGGCAACATGATTTAATATCATATTTCTGGAGTTTATTTCTGGTTGATGCAACCAAGTTGGAATGTAACATTCAAAGCTTTGTAGCATATCAGAATCTGCATAACAAAGGCCTGGTTCCGGCCGACTGGTGTGCAAGCAAGCTTCAAAGAGAGCCATGGCTGCCAGGATGATTGATGACAAATATCAAAAGATCAACAGGCACTTAGAGATGATACATAGACAATGCTGCCCCTAGAGGCCAGTACGGCAGGGCAGACAGAAATAGAATATATTAAAAGGACTACCTCTTGGCAATATCTTATTGGACAGGAGTCAAGTGGGGGTGGTTACGAGTGGGTGTGAATGAATGTGTAAAAACTACACACAGAAGAGAAATCATCCATTTTTGGCTTTTGGCCTGCTTCTGTGGGCCTCATGGCTCTGGCTCTTTTGCAATCCTGAGCCCAGCTGACATAACAATATCACGAGGAAAGCAATGTGATAAGTATCTTTGATGTTCTTTTGTCATATACTCTGTATAATTCTATATAGTATTTCCATGTTAGCATATTCCTATTTTCTTGGGAAATAAATGAAAGATATTGTTTTACTAAGCAGTGTGTTTATTTTCATAGCTAACCTTATATCATTGTGCTTATCAGAGTCTTAATAGACTAGCTAACTATAGGTATAGACAAATTAATACATATATGCAATAAATAGAGGGAATCCGTAACCACTTTCGGAATAATATTATATTTAATGTATGATTTACTTCAGACACCTATTAGCAAAAGTATGTAGGCATAGGACACACCCCCTGCCATGCCCCCTTAACAAGTTGCTGACCGTGTCGCGTACATTTACTGCGGCATGATGGCTCGGCTGCACGAAATCCTGTACCTGTACGGGGCGCGCTCTCGCCACCAGGGGGCACGCCCGCATGCCCTGCCGCGCTCACAACCATTGGATTCGACCCAGAACCGATCAATCTTCAGGTCCAGGTCAATGATTTATGGCCTGGACCTGCTGATCTGTTCTGGCGAATGAAATCTTCCTCTGCTTCTGTAAGTGTAAACACAGACAGGGGAAGTGATGTCATCTCTCCTCGTGGAATCCTTTTCGTTCCAGAGAGAGGAGAGATAACATCTCACAGTAACACTACACTAACACCAGTACACATAGGTACACATTTCACCCTGATCCCCCCCAGTTAACCCCTTCACCCCCTGTCACAGTGTCACCCAGTGCAGTTGTAAGATTTTTCACTGATCACTGTACTGGTGTCATTTGTGACACTAGGCAGCATTAGGGCAGTAAGTGGTAGGCCCACATAGCTTTAGGGTATCCCCCTAACCCCCCTAATAAAGATTTAACCCCTTAATCACCCCGCCACCTGTGATCACCGCATTAGTGTTACTGGTGATGCTAGTTAGTTAGTTATTATTTTATAGCGTCAGGGTAGGTTTTAGTGTTTTAGTGTCAGTTAGGGTCTGCGTCGCCCCAGGCAGCGTCAGATTAATGCCAGTAGCTCTAACACCCACGCACGCACCATACACCTCCCTTAGTAGTATAGTGTCTGAACGGATCAATATCTGATCCGATCAGATCTATACTAACGTCCAGAATAGTTTAGGGTTCCCAAAAATGCAGTGTTAGCGGGATCAGGCCAGATACCTGCTAGCACCTGCTTTTAGCCCCTCCGCCCAGCCCACTCAAGTGCAGCATCGATCAGTCACTTACAAAACACTAAACACATAACTGCAGCATTCGCAGAGTCAGGCCTGATCCCTGCGAACGCTAACAGTTTTTTATGGTAGCGTTTGAATCAGTCGCTGAAAGTAAGGAGCTCCTTTTCCTGTGAGTCTCACTACTGTACCAGTCAATTTAGAGGCCAAAATGTCAAATCGAAGATACAGTATTGAAGAGGCCTACACGTTTCTGAACATGACAGATAGTGAAGAGGAAGTCACCCATCTGTCAGATTCAGGCTCAAGCCTCGTACACACGACCGATTTTTTCGGCAAGAACCAGCAAGAAACTTGCTGGCAGAGCTTTCTTGCCGAGTAAATTGGTCGTGTGTACGCGGCTTTCAGGTTTCTTGTCAAGAAAACCGTCAAGAATCTCCACGAGAAAAATAGAGAACCTGCTCTCTATTTTCTCGTCGAGATTCTCGTCGGCATGTTTCTCGATGAGAAAAGTGTGTGTGTGTACACTTACCTGTCGCCGTGGAAACCCGCGCATGCTCAAAATTACTTTGACGCATGCGTGGTAGCTTCCTAGGCATAGGTAGGGTGTAGCAAGATGGCGGCGATGGCATCGAATGTGATGAGCGCACGCTCGTCGTAGTCGATGACGTCACTGCGTTCGCTCCCTTCAAAGAACCGCGGGTTCTTTGAATCGAGCGTGTGTACACTCGGCCGGGACAAGTTTCTTGTCCAAGAATCTCGTCAAGAAAAACAACATGTTTTTTCATGACGAGATTCTCGGCCGTGTGTACGAGGCCTCAGAATACAATCCTGTAGACAGCACCTATAACGGTCTCCAAATTTAAGACCTTCCTGGGCCTATCCCTCCTCATGGGCATAACTAAAAAGAGTGAGTTGCGTCATATTGGTCCACTGACCCAATTCACCATATGCCAGTGTTCTCTGCCTCCATGACCAGGACACAATACGAGCAGATCTTGCGGTTCATGCACTTCAATGATAATGAACTCTGTCGTCCTTGGGATAACCATGGATACGATCGGGTCTACAAAATTCGGCTCCTCGTAAACCACCAACCAGCAGTTTGCAGCCTTGTTTACTCCCGATCAAGTTGTCTGCGTTGATGAGTCCCTGATTAAGTTTTCTGGCCACTTGTCATTCAAACAGTATCTTCCCAGCAAGCGTGCCAGATATGGGGTCAAGATGTATAAACTCTGTGACAGGGCCAGAGGCTATACATATACAGTATCTCACAAAGGTGAGTACACCCCTTACATTTTTGAAAATATTTTATTATATCTTTTCATGTGACAACACTGAAGAAATGACACTTTGCTATATTATAAAGTAGTGAGTGTACAGCTTGTATAACAGTGTAAAATTTCTGTCCCCTCAAAATAACTCAACACACAGCCATTAATGTCTAAACTGCTGACAACAAAAGTGAGTACACCCCTAAATGAAAATGTCCAAATTGGACCCAATTAGCCATTTTCCCTCCCCAGTATCATGTGACTCGTTAATGTTACAAGGTCTCAGGTGTGAATATGGAGCAGGTGTGTTAAATTTGGTGTTATCGCTCTCACTCTCTCATACTGGTCACTTGAAGTTAAACATGGCACCTCATGGCAAAGAACTCTCTGAGGATCTGAAAAAAAGAATTGTTGCTCTACAGAGATTGCCCAGGCTATGAGAATATTGCCAAGACCCTGAAACTGAGCTGCAGCAAGGTGGCCAGGACCATACAGTGGTTTAACAGGACATGTTCCACTCTGAACAGGCCTCACCATGGTCAACCAAAGAAGTTGAGTGCACGTGATCAGCGTCATATCCAGAGGTTGTCTTTGGGAAATAGACATATGAGTGCTGCCAGCATTGCTGCAGAGGTTGAAGGGGTGGGGGGTCAGCCTGTCAGTGCTCGGACCATACGCTGCACAATCCATCAAATTGGTCTGCATTGCCGTCATCCCAGAAGGAAGCCTCTTCTAAAGATGATGCACAAGAAAGCCGGCAAACAGTTTGCTGAAGACAAGCAGACTAAGGACATGGATTACTGGAACCATGTCCTGTGGTCTGAGAAGACCAAGATAAACATATTTGGTTCAGATGGTGTCAAGCATGTGTGGCGGCAACCAGGTGAGGAGTTCAAATACAAGTGTGTATTGCCTACAGTCAAGCATGTTGGTGGGAGTGTCATGGTCTGGGGCTGCATGAGTGCTGCCGGCACTGGGGAGCTACAGTTCATTGAGGAAACCATGAATACCAACATGTACTGTGACATACTGAAGCCAAGTATGATTCTGACCATTCAGAGACTGGGCCGCAGGGCGGTATTCCAACATGATAACGACCCCAAACACACCTCCAAGACGACCACTGCCTTGCTAAAGAAGTTGAGGGTAAAGGTGATGGACTGGCCAAGCATGTCTCCAGACCTAAACCCTATTGAGCATCCGTGGGGCATCCTCAAACAGAAGATGGAGGAGCGCAAGGTCTCTAACATCCACCAGCTCCGTGATGTTCTCATGGAGGAGTGGAATTGGACTCCAGTGGCAACCTGTGAAGGCCTGGTGAACTTTCAATGTTTAATATTTGTTAAATTATTATAAAAAATTTTTTGTTAAATTTCAAAAAACATTTATAGTATATAAATTTCTTTAATTATTTTTAAAATTTTATTTTCTACAGTTATATAATTTGTACAGACTTCTGAAATATACGTATTAATCTTGAAATTAAACACACCAATTTTCAAAAGCAAAAATTTTTATTTATTGAAAAACACAAAAAAAAGGTGTATAAAAACATTTTTAATAAAAAAAAAAAAATTTACATTTATATTAGATTGTTTATTTTAACACAGAAAACTATACAGATATGTACACCAAAAATTCCATAATTGTAGGCTTATTTAGCAACTTTTGGAAATCGTGACATTTGTTCCTTTACTGCCACACTTGTTTAGGCCTTTCAATTGGGGCAATGTTTCTTGGCATGAGTTTGTTTTTGGATTCCCAAGAAGAAATTAGTGTACCCTCAACAATGCTAATCATGTCGGATAGCATAATGTAAAGATGATCGTTATTCATGTTTTCAAAAACATTACGCACAACCCATTTTTTTCTACCTCGTGGAAATTCCAGATTTTTACGTTCAACAAACAATTCTTGTCCACTTTCATCTTTTTTTTTTTGTCAGAGCGGGGTTTCGTACCACATTGTGATTGTGGCATAAAGCAGCCAATTTTGTCCTTGCTTCCATCGAATCAAATCTGTAATGAATTCTTTTGGGCCGATATTTAAGAATCATACTGTGGTATGTTTCAATAACCCCTGTCTGACAAAAAAAAGTTAGATGCTTTATGTCTTTATCCAATTGACTATCCAAGACAATTGTGGACAATGAATGAAATGCAGGTGTGTTTTTGCTTATCCAGGGAACAGGATGAGAATCCACACTGAGTGGATCGTGTAAGCATTTGTGCTGTGCACCGTCAATTTCCCATTCATGAACATTTACTACATGATATAGTAGAGATTGCCAAAGCTCTCTGAAAAGCGTCTCGTCTCCCTCACAACGTCTACTACAAAAATAGAAATGCAGCCAAAATGGGTCCAATCCATGGTAAAATTGCGTGGTTTATTTTTTTCTTTGAAATTTGCATCAATTTTCTTCGTATATTTTTCACGTAATGCCACATATCAAATTGATGGTTTATGTTTTTGTATTTTTCGTTTGTCGAAAGTAGTTTACGAATACCAGTGTGCCGATCCGTTCCCACAAATTGAACATCCAATCCATTGTCAATTATGCGATCTAAACATTTAATAAATCCAAACTTCTCCATCGCAACAGAAGAAGTGGTCTGTGACACCTGCACTAGTTCAAAGTCCACAATTTTCTTTGAACTAAAATCCATGAACGTGTATGTAGAATACTTTGCTGAAAACCCTGGGCTATCACATTGCCCATCCCCTAACAAGAACACTGGTTTTCCTAACAATTCCTCAGTGACATTATAAATCATACTTTGCCAACTATGATCAATTGCTTTAAAAACAAAAGCATTTTGAGATCTGTGGAAAGAAGTTTTTCCAAAAATTTGTATGCCACAGAGATCAAACATTTCTCTTACTTTTGCGTAGCTTCCTCCAGTTAAAGTTATTGCCCCAGAAAGCATAATATTACCAGCCGAATAATGTTTAACTTTGGGCTGGCTTTCCCAAAGTTTTGACCGGTGAAAATCTGTACAGATTGAGTGAACAGAAATCATTGTGCCAATTATGTTTTTCTCAATCTTTCGGATTTTTGAAAAACACCCAGGTTCAGGGCAAATCATCGCATAAAGTAGTTTATCAAGGCAGCTTTCGAAAACAATAAATTTTTTCTCTTTGACCAAATTCAAGGGATGAGGAAGTGCATCTTCTGATTCAATTTCCACCTCACTTTCACACAGACTATGATCGCCTTTTTGGGGTGTATCACAATCTGACTCGTGAAAGCTCGGATCCTCCAGATAAGCCAATTTTCTTTTAGTCCCAACTTCTGGACTTTCAACATACGGGTTGAAGGCTGATTGACTATTTCCTGGTATTAGCGAAGGGGTAGACAAGACAGGTAAAGCGGGCGAAAAAGAGATCACCGATTGAACTTCTTTTGTCTTTTGATGACTTTTTGGTGTTGACACTAGTAGTGGTGTCATTAAAAGATCCTCTTTACTGCAATATGAATGTTCTAAAAAAATAGTATCACTTGTAACCTCAGATTCCACAAATTCAGAATGTCCACGGCCAGTTTGTGTGCTGGCATCGTTGTTTGACACTTGTTTACATTGACTACTAACATGACATTGGCAAGTACATGTAGCACTCTCCATGGCTGTCTGAGAGGTTCCAGCCTTCATGTGTTGTGTCATCCATATTTTTTTCAAACGATTAAGCCATTTATTTCCAGATTTTTCGGTAGTTCCTGTTTCGGTAAACATGGTAGGAACAGATTCAGGCCTTAATCTCCTTTGACTTCCCCTCATAATAAAGCACTCACTTTCAAAATGTGAAGAACACATCCGATAAATATCTGAACGAATGTCCGCTTTGATGATTGGTATATATTCATCTACCATTCCTGTGTCCATTCCAGCATTGTGCAGCCATAATTTTATTTTCTGTTCCTCTTTTGGAAAAGCAAAAAAACTTACTTTGCTTTCTTTATTT